>CM060288.1:1664710-1705314 GCA_030684275.1 Acipenser oxyrinchus oxyrinchus | reverse complement strand
TGCAGTGGTGCTCCGGATTTGTGCTGTCCCTCTACGACAGCTCCGGAGGTGTGCTTTAACTGTCTGGTCAAAACAAAACACGAACAATTACAAGACAGACAAACACAACACAAAACACGTAACCCGTCTCTTTATTTTCAATCTGAGAGCTCCTCTCTCAGTCCTTCTCTCCACCGAGCTTTACCCAAACGAAGGAAAAGATCAGCGTTACCCTGGCCCCTATATGTAATCCTGTATGATATCTAGGTAAACGGTTGCAGCTGCCTTATTACTTGCAGCTGCCCCTCGTTTACCTTTCAAGTCAAAACGGTCTTACAACAGAGTCTCGCTTCCTTCCAGGCTGACCCACTTCCCGGTCCCGGAAACGAACTGTCAGGCCAGCCCTTCCAGATACTTCTCCTCCCGTTCTTTAGCGCCCTCACAGGTCGGGAGGATGATTTATCACCAGAACTCATTATATTTCTGTCACATATCCCACCGCTCAGAGTGGAGCCAAAGGAACACTCGGCTAAATCTACCTTTCCCATTACTCCCCCCTCCCGGGAAAAATAATCCGCATTTTGGTGGTCTTTCCCTGCACGGTGTACCATATGGTACATGAAGGGCTGCAATGCCAGATACCACCGAGTTATCCGGGCATTGCTGTCCTTCATTGTGCTTAACCACTTGAGTGGGGCGTGGTCTGTGACCAGATCAAATGAGTGTCCCAGCAGGTAGTATCGTAAAGAGTGAGTAGCCCATTTAATGGCCAAACACTCTTTTCGACTACGGAGTAGTTACGTTCCCGAGGTAACATTTTTTGCTCATGTACAGTATCGGGTGTTCTACTCCAGCTACTTTTTGGGACAAGACTGCACCCAAACCTACATCCGATGCGTCGGTGTGGAGGATGAATCTCTTGGTGAAATCTGGAGTAATAAGAGTGGGGCCTGGCAAAGTCTACGCTTAATCGTATCAAACGCCCCTGACACTCAGCTGACCATTTGATTGAATTTGGGGCACTCTTTTGGTGAGGTCAACTAACGGGTTAACCACTGTGGCGTACTCGGGATGAAACGGCGGTAATAACCGCTAAGCCCAGTAGTGACCTCACCTGAGTCTTGGTTTTGGGGATCGCTGCATCAACCAAAGCCTGGATTTTGGTGACCACAGGTCTCACCCTTCCATTTCCCATTACAAATCCCAAATATTGAGTTTCTTGTTTTGCAAACGCACATTTCCTCAAGTTAGCTGTCAGCCGGGCTGCCCTTAGAGACTGAAGAACGGCTGCAACCCTAGCCAAATGCTCTCGCCAGGTGGAGCTGTAAATCACCACGCCATCAATATACGCTGCTGCATATTCATGATGTGGGCATAAAACCTGGTCCATCAGTCTCTGAAAGGCAGCGGCGCACCATGTAGCCCAAATGGCATGGTTTTAAAGTGGAACAGCCCTTCTGGTGTTGAAAATGCGGTTTTCTCTCTGGAGCTGCGGGTTAAAGGGATTTGCCAGTATCCCTTCGTCAGGTCCAGAGTGGAAATAAACCTCGCTTTTCCCAGTCTGTCTAAAAGTTCGTCGACCGAGGCATGGGATACGATCGAACTTAGCAATAGCGTTTACCTTACGGAATCAACGCAGAAGCGGTTGGTGCCGTCTTTCTTAGCCACTATGACAATAGGACTGCACCACTCGCTCCTGGAAGGTTCAATCACCCCAAGCTCGAGCATATCCCATACCTCTTTGCGAACGCCACTTGTCGACTTTCCGGGATCCGCACGGTCTCTCGCACTGTGACACCTGGTGGAGAAATAATGTCATATTCAACCAAGTTTGTTCTGCCGGGCACGCCAGAAAAACATCGCTGAACTTCTCAATAAGCTTACGCAGCTCTCTTTGCTGATCCGGAACCAATTGTTCCCCATTGAAATCGCTCTTGTGCTCGGGGTCTCTGGACAGGGGCCTAAATCATCCTCCATATTGCCTGGGGCTATAAATAAGACCTCCCTTGCCTGCCAGGGCTTTAACAAATTAACATGGTAAATTTCACGCTCATTCCGTGATCGGGCTGTCTAATTTCATAATTTACTTTCCCTATAGCCCGAATCACCTCATACGGCCCCTGCCATTTAGCACACAGTTTTGATTCTGATGAGGGAAGTAGCAGCATTACCTTGTCCCCTGGTCGAAAGGTTCGAATCCGTGCATTTTGTTGTAATGCTGCTGCTGTCGGTGCTGAGCCGATCTGAGGTTGTCCTGGGCCAAACGACCGACCAAATCCAGGCGATCTCTTAGTAGGAGCACATACTTCACTACATTTTTGACGAGCCTTTGTGCTCCTCCCACCCTCTCTCAGCAGGTCGAGAATGCCGCGAGGCTGCCGGCCGTACAGGAGCTCAAAGGGGGAGAACCCCGTTAAACTCTGCGGCACTTCTCTCACCGCAAAGAGGAGGTAGGGAAGAAGCGATGCCCAATGTTTCTGCTCTTGTGTTACAAACCGCCTCAGCATCGACTTTAAGGTCTGATTAAAACGTTCCACCAGACCGTCCGATTGTGGATGATAAACGGACGTCCTGATGGGACGTATTTTCAATATTTTGTACACCTGCTGTAACGTATTGGACAAAAAATTGGTTCCGTGATCGGTCAAAATCTCCTTGGGGATCCCTACTCTAGCCATAATCTGTGCTAACTCGGTGGCTATTGCAGCTGCACTAGTGGACCTCAATGGAACTGCCTCCGGTATCGCGTTGCATAATCCACCACCACTAATATATGCGTATACCCGAGTCAGAAGGTAGCAAAGGGCCGACTATGTCCATTGCAATGCGCTCGAAAGGAGTGGAAATAATCGGCAGTGGGACCAAAGGGGCGGGGCGCACTCGACCCGGCGCTACTTGCTGGCAGTCTGGGCATGTGGCTACATATTTCGACACATCAGTATGAAGACCGAGCCAATAGAATCGAGCCAATATCCGCTCCTCGCCTTCTCGGCTCCGAGGTGCCCCGCAAAAGGGATATCATGCGCCAGCCTCATGACCTCAGTCCGACAAGACGGGAAACCAACAATTGTGTTACAGGCTGTCCTGTGCCCGCGGCTAGGTTTACCCTATACAGTAATTGCCCCTTGATACTGAAATGTGGATATACTAGCGCCCCAGCCGCCAACATCCTTACCTTCAATGGACCGGACCTGCCCCCAAGCGTGCACCAGTGACGGTCGTTATGTTGGCCCCACACTAGGTCCGCGCTTGAGTACCACGGGTCCGGTACATTGAGAGGGGCTGGAATAACCTCTGCCCTAGTCGGCCCAGTAACCTCGCTCT
Organism: Acipenser oxyrinchus oxyrinchus; assembly: GCA_030684275.1. Taxonomy (NCBI): domain Eukaryota; kingdom Metazoa; phylum Chordata; class Actinopteri; order Acipenseriformes; family Acipenseridae; genus Acipenser; species Acipenser oxyrinchus. The sequence continues at coordinate 1,702,011 of CM060288.1, read as the reverse complement.
CCGGTCACACTGCGCTCCCACTCCCTTCGACTGGCGTTTGTTACCATGGCAGCAATCTCCCACCAGACCCCAGCCTTGTCTCAAAAACGCCCTCCCATTTCGCGGTCCGTCTCTCCTTATTTGTTTTTCTAGGACGGAAAAGAGGGGAAAACATTTCAGTGTGAAAAGGAAACACATCACCAATCCGCTCCTTTTTCTTTTCTGCCACGCTTACGTGTGTGGCTGAGACTGCCATTTTTGTATCAATTCTTTGAATTTTGGCCAGTCTCGGCCCAGAATAACTGGGTGTGGCAACCTTTCCGCCACCCCGACTACAAGGTGACGCTTTATCGGTCCTACCGATAAATATACTTTACTGTGGGGTATGCCGCCGTGTCTCCATGGATACAGGAGATGGCCACCTGACCTCGTGGTCGCCACGACACACCGCCCAGGAGAGCTGTCCTAATCAAGGTTTGCTCACACCCTGTGTCCACTAAAGCATGGGTTTTCACATTCCCCAAAACAACATTAATCAAACAAGGCCCCTCCCGACCATTTTCCCCACACTTACCAGTTTCAGGTGCCCAATTGCACGCGGCCACGTCACACTCCATGGCAGCGGGGCATGACCTGGCCAGATGTCCCGGCTGGTGGCACCTAAAACAGATAGGAGGGACAGAGGGGGCATAGGGTGTAAATCTGTCCCGCTGCTGGTATGGCAATGGGGCAGGGGCAGCACCTCTACCCCAGCTGGGGGCCAACCTTGGTCTCCATGGGGGGGAGGCAAGGGGGCCCAATGGGGTTGGCGCTCTCGGAGGTCTGGGTCCCGGGAACACGGGTGGTGGTGGTGGTGTTGGAGGAGAGGGAGGGAGAGGGCGATTGCTCCGAAGGGCAGGGGTCGACAGGATCCCGACCCGGGCAGAAGTCAGGGAGTCCTCAAAATCTTCGGCCAACTTGACCGCCTCCTCCAGGGTGTCAGGGTTGTGGCGCCGTATCCACGCCTGGGTGTCGGCGCCGACCACATGGCAGAATTGCTCTATCACAATGGCTTCCCCCATCTGTTGGGCGGTCTTCTTCCCTGGGGTCAGCCAATGCACCATGTGGTCGCACAACCGCTCTGCCACCACCCTGGGGCGTGTCTCCGGGGCTCTCCGGTACTCCCTAAACCGCGCCCGGTGGGTCTCCGTGGTGATATTTAGGCGACGGAGGATAGCCTGTTTGACCAGGTCGTAGTCGGTGGCGTGATGATCACTCATGGCCTGGAAGGCTGCCTGAGCCTCCCCGATCAGGCAGGGTCCCAGCTGGCTGGCCCAGAACTCCCGCGGCCAAGCCGCCGGTAGCCAGCCGCTCAACGCCACCAAATCGCCTCTGGGTCATCCTCCGCCGACATCTTCATCACCCGTGCCTTCGGGGCGACATCAGAGGTGTTGTGGTAGGGGCCGCCGCTGCGGCAACAGCCAGCCCTACCCGCTCAATGAGCGCCGTAGCGCTCCTCCCTCCTTCTCTCCTCTGCGTCGCGTCTGCTCTCCAGCGCCTGCAGCAGCTCCGCCAGCGTTGCGGTCCATGATCCCACTTCTGACACCACGTGTGGCAAAGTGGCTAGTGAAGGGGAACAGGTGTAGCAGTGATGCGATGCAGGAGTGACAGACTGACAACGGTATCCAGTGACAAAGGTGCTTTATTTATAATCCAGGTCTGGCGACCGTCAATAATAAATCCCCGCTATACACAACAATGTGTAAAGCGGGGATAACAAACAGGGCAGAGTCCCAAACAAAACAAACACACGGTCACCAGTCCTGGGTGAGTGCAGTCGTGCTGGTGTGGAGTGCAAACACAGATAGGTTGTGACGGTAGTGCAGTGGTGCTCGGATTTGTGCTGTCCCTCTACGACAGCTCCGAGGTGTGCTTTAACTGTCTGGTCAAAACAAAACACGAACAATTACAAGACAGACAAACACAACACAAAACACGTAACCCGTCTCTTTATTTTCAATCTGAGAGCTCTCTCTCAGTCCTTCTCTCCACCGAAGCTTTACCCAAACGAAGGAAAAGATCAGCGTTACCCTGGCCCTATATGTAATCCCAGATGATATCTAGGTAAACGGTTGCAGCTGCCTTATTACTTGCAGCTGCCCCTCGTTTACCTTTCAAGTCAAAACGGTCTTACAACAGAGTCTCGCTTCCTTCCAGGCTGACCCACTTCCCGGTCCCGGAAACGAACTGTCAGGCCAGCCCTTCCAGATACTTCTCCTCCCGTTCTTTAGCGCCCTCACAGGTCGGGAGGAAGATTTATCACCAGAACTCATTATATTTCTGTCACAGTGGTCTACAACCATCAATGTAAAAATGGAATACTGACATTAACCCTTTGCGGTCCATTTATTCAGTGTGTCTCAGGCGCGTCAGGTCCAATTTATTTTCACACGCTCAGTTTATTTTAGATGCGCTGTTTAAAAGTATTTTTTCAAAGTAAAACAGGTTTAAAAGGCCCTGCATATCAACAGGACACCAGTCTCCAGCCCCGCCCTACCCCTTGTTCGCTGTATTTTTCACATACCTCTTCATAGTCGTGCATACCGGTAAATCATCTAGTTTTATGACCAAACTCCTCAATAATGCGATCGAAGTCATTATTTTATTACTGTAAACATCTCAAAAAGCTCTGCAAATGTCTGTGATATTGTTTGAGCGATAGGTGCAGAAGCACTGACATACACAAACAAGATAGCTGCTTCCGCATCCAGCGCTCAGAGAATATCACAGACATTATTGAGGAGCTTGGTGATAAAACGAGTGATCAAGAGATGATTTATTGGTATGTACTATTATTACGAGTTATTTGAAAAATATAGCGAACGAGGGGTGGGGCGGTGCTGGAAATGCAGTACTGAGTGTCCTGTTGATATGCAGTGCCTTTTAAACCTGTTTTACTGTGAAAAAAGTACTTTTAAACAGCGCGTCTAAAATAAACTGCGCATGTGAAAATAATTCGGACCTGACACGCCTGAGATGCGCTGAATAAATGGACCGCGAAGGGTTAATACACTACATTTTCAATGTTTGTACATTTACAAATTCACAAAAATACTGTTTTTATAACAATAAACTTAAATCAGCAGTGAAGCCAATATATTTTAATTACAAACTGAACCATCTCCATTGTCCACCAGATGGCGGTATGACACCATTTTGACCAGACAACCATTATGTCTCAATGCTAGAAAAACAAACAAAAAAATAACATTTTTGGTACGAATATCAAATTCTATTAACAATACATACTTCATATATTGCAACAGGCCGCCAACATTTCTGGAGCAAAATGGGTTCCCTTTCATTGTGTTGCAATTTAGACATTTTCAGTTTGTGACCAACATATTTGGTGAATGACACCCATAAAACGATAGGTTGCGGATGCAACCCTGGTTCCCTGAAAAAGAAAATAACCATCAAGTACGGGATATTGCCGTCAGGCAGTAGGGATTGGCTGAGCTTTATAGCAAAGCTGCCGATAGGCCTCTGCGCGAGCTGCTACCTAAGCCCGCCCCCCTGGGAGCTTACTATACTCAGTGCGCAGAGACTCTCTTCCTCTTTTGTCTTCAGCACGGTAGCAGTAGGTAATAGAGCTGGTAACTGATTGTACTCGCTAAGCTTAGGCTTGAGAAGCTGGTTTTTGCCCCTTCTCTGAGTTTATTTCTTTTATACTCTTTGGAGTGATTATTATTTTATTGTTTTCAATTATATATTTCCTTTACGCTTTGCTTCGGCATCGCGTTTTGTTTATTTTCGTGGTCTCCGTCTTTCCTGTGTTAAACAATAATTATTATTAGTGTTGTGTTTTGGGTTTTTTGTAAATAAAGTTTATATATTTTATATATTGTATATTTGTGAAGGACGTGCGTTGCGTTGGCCTTGGCCGCGCGTGTACCTGCAGCCCCGGTCTTGCCTTGGCTAGACCGCGTGTGTGGAGCCTGCACTGCAGTCTCCCATATACTGCCTCTGCGGTGTGTTAAAAACTACAACCGCGTGGTAGCTGTACTGTGCCCCAATCACACGTCACTACTTTAGTGCTGCTGCAGAGTCCCAAAAAAAAAAAAATCCCATTCACTGCAAAGAGGAAGACAACCACAAAGCACTGTTCCCCAGCACCAACAGGTAAGTAGTGCGCAGCACCCAAGACACTGTACCAGCACTTAGCGTCTCCGCTCTGCGGGTCAGCTGACGCTTATCCGGCGCTTTGGTGTCAGCGCTTGTCGCTTTGTGCAGCGCTTCAGCGCTTGGTGCTAGCGCGTCTGCGCTTGGGGACTTGGTGCACGCACCGTCGGCGCTCGGCGCACACACTTCGATGCTCGACGTGTCGGCGCTCAGTGCTTGACGCGTCGCTGCTCGACGCACGCACTTCGGTGCTCGGTGCTTCAGCGCTTGGCGCACGTACCGTTGGTGCTCGACGCTTCGGCGTTTGACACACACACGTCAGTGCTCGTTGCTTCGACGTTGCTGCCTATTAGTGTTGCACTAAACAGGGCACTATGTCGGGCTTTCACCGATGCGTGACCTGCCAGGCCAAATTGCCTGCCAGCGATCTGCACGATGATTGTGTAGCGTGTCTGGGGCCAGAGTACGCCGAATCCGCGTTGGCGGATAGGGCGTTTTGTCATTTCTGTGCTGGCTTCCAGACACGCACCCTTCGCCAAAGGGCGAAGAAAGCAGTGGGTGGGCACTCTCCCTCCTCGGGATCATCCCACACCATTTCTGCCCGGCCGTCGTGAACGGCGACGCCGCCAGGGCGGCTACAGCTCTCCAGGAGCCCATCCTCCCAGCTAACAGCTGGTCAGAGGTCCCCCACCAGATGCACTCGGGAACGCAGCCCCTCCCCTCGTAGGGTACGCCCCCGTCGGGAGTCTAGGTCGCACTCCAGATCGCCTCGATGGAGAGGACGCTCTCGTTCCCCTCGTCGGGACAAGTGATACAGAGACAGGTCAGGGGTGGCGGAGCTAACCTCCAAAATGTCTCAATTCATGGAGGTTATGATAGGGCAGCAGTCCATCCTCATGTCCCTAGCAAATGTGGTGCCCCGAGCCCCAGAAGAACCGGCTGGGCCCATTGCTAGCCAGCCAGTGGCCCCTCCACAACCTGCACCGGTCGTCGCCCCTCTAGTGCAACCCCAAGGGGCGTGGGATGTCGATGCGGTTTCCAGAGACGAATCTGACGTCCTGGAAGGGGAGAGTATAGAGGCTGAGGTAGCCTCCCAGCACTCCGAGCAGGACTTCGAGCTGGAGGTGCTGGATACCGATGACCCGATCTGGTCTGTGGTGGAGAGAGCAACCCGCCACTTGGGCATCGAGTCGCCTTCAGCCCAGCCCCATCAGTCCAGGATGCTTCCGGCATTCCCAGACTTTGTGAAGGAGGTGCAGTCCACCTGGGGGGCTCCAGCTTCTGTTCTTGCGACTTCTCGCAAGGCCTCGGCCTTTAGTATGCAAGGGGCAAGTGAAGCCGGGTTGGCGTTCTTCCCACCGGTGGACGCTGCGTTCGCCGCATTGGTGAAGACGCCAATGTTATCGAGGCTGACAAAGGATCCTGTATGCCACAATAAGCAGTGCAGGATCACAGAGGTACATTTAAAGAAGGGGTATGCTGCGGCCACAGAGGCGGTCAGACTGTCAAATGTAGCCAGCTTGCTGACAGTCTACCAAGCGGCACTCATTAGAGACCTGCCTGAGTGGCCTTCGGCGGCCCTCAGAAGCGAGTTGGGGATGGTCCAGCTCAATGCGCAGCCTCAGGGCAGGAGCATTGCATCTCTGGTGGTGGCCAGAAGGCAGCTCTGGCTCTCACAGGCGAGAGTGCAGGAACCTGACAAGGCCCCGTTGCTGGATGCCCCAATCACACCGGGGCACACATTTGGCCCGGCAGAGGAGGAGATGCTGCAACGCTCCACCAAGGCGCGGGAGGCGTCGCAGCAAATGGCCAAGACGTGGCCGAATAAACCGTTCGAGCCAAACACCAGTGGCGCAGCGCATCGCCACAGCAGCAGGCGCAACCACGGGGTAATAAAACCTCCCCCTCAGGTTCATCAGCGCGCGGCCAACCCGTGTTTGTAAGGCCGCAGCGAGGAGCGTGGCACCCTCGTGGCTCTGGCCAGGTCCCTCGCGAACGAGTGCAGCCTAAACATCCCTGAAAACTCCGTCAGCTGTTAACCCACCCCTACACTGTCCCACAGCTCCAGTTCCGGCAACATTGCACCAACGACATCTGGGTGCGCAAAACTATATTCACCGGGTATACCCTTCAGTTCCGGTTAAACCCCCCACCTTCCGGGGAGTGGTGGTAACTGCAGTGAAGGACTCGGTTCAGTCCTCAGCTCTGAATGTGGAAATATAGGCATTGCTCAGGAAGCGTGCCATCCAACAAGTAGACCCTGCTCTGATCGACCAGGGGTTCTATTCCAAATACTTCCTGGTGCCCAAGAAGGACGGCGGGCTCCGTCCTATTTTAGATCTGCGAGTACTGAACAAATACCTGCGGTTGTTATCATTCAGGATGCTTACGCACAGGCACATCATTCAGTCAGTCCGACACGGCGACTGGTTCACCACCGTGGACCTGACAGATGCGCACTTTCACGTTCCCATCTGCCCGGGTCACAGGAAGTATCTGCGTTTCGCATTTCAGAGCAGGGTATACGAGTTTTGTGTCCTTCCATTCGGCCTGTCACTAGCTCCTCGAACCTTTTCGAAATGTATGGATGCCATTCTAGCTCCCTTGCGGGCTCAAGTTGTCCGACTGCTGAATTATCTGGACGACTGGCTCGTCTGCGCGCAGTCGAAGGAGCAGGCGGCACAGCACACAGTGATGGTTATAGACCATCTTCAGCGGCTAGGTCTGAAGATCAATTCAGAAAAGAGCCGCCTCCTGCCGAGCCAACAGACCGAATTCTTGGGTCTGCATCTGGACTCAGTGTCCATGGAAGCGACCCTGTCGACACAAAGAGTTGCCTCGATGGAGCGGTGTCTCTCCCTATTCAGGTTGAGAGAAACAGTCAGCATGGAGCTGTGTCTGCGCATGCTGGGGTTGATGGCTGCCGCCTCACAAGCCCTTCCTTTGGGCTTACTACACCAGAGATCTCTGCAGGCCTGGTTCAATGCCTTCGCGTTGCATCCGCGGAGAGACAAACACTGGCAGGCTAAGGGTATCCCGAGCCTGCTGGGAAGCGTTACGCTGGTGGAAAGTTCTGTCGAACATCCGCCAGGGCGTGCGCTTGGGTCCCATTTTCAGGAGGGAAGTTATCACGACCGACGCTTCCAACCAAGGTTGGGGAGCAGTCTGGAACGGTGGACCTCGCCCTCCGGCACTTCTTGCCAGTGCTTCTAGGCAAGGATGTGTTAGTGCGGTCAGACAACACCACAGTTGTGGCATATATCAACCGCCAGGGCGGCTTGCGGTCCCCCGGTCTTCACCGGATGGTAACACAGATGTTGCTATGGGCACAACCGCGTTTAACCTCTCTGCGTGCGGTTCACCTACCGGGCAGAGTCAATTACGCAGCAGACCTCCTATCCAGAGGAGGCCCTCTTGCCGGCGAATGGCGTCTTCACCCTCAGGTGGTAGAGCACATCTGGGAATGGTTCAGCACAGCGCAAGTAGATCTCTTCGCTTCGCGAGAGACCACGCACTGCCCCCTATGGTTTTCGGTGAAGGACCTCGACAGCCCCCTAGGATTCGATGCACTGGCTCACGAATGGCCATCAGGGCTCCTATATGCATTTCCACCGATTCCGATGCTCCCCGCCTTCTTAGAGAAGGTCAGGGTAGAGCAAGCGACAGTGATTCTGATCGCTCCTCGGTGGCCTCGGAGAATATGGTTAGCGAGTCTGGTGCAGTTGTTGCATGGTCGCCCGAGGGAGCTCCCTCTGCGAGCAGACCTGTTGTCCCAAGCCCAAGGAGGGTTATGGCACCCAAACCCCAAGCTCATGCAGCTATGGGCTTGGCCCCTGAACGGGAGTGCCTGTCAGCCTTAGGGCTCTCGACGGCGGTGATTTCGACCATTCAGAGTGCTAGAGCGCCCTCTACTAGGTCACAGTATACGTACAACTGGCAGTTGTTTCAAGATTGGTGTCTGGCGGAGGGCCATGACCCAATATCCTGCCCTATGGCAGTGATTACAGTTTCTACAGAAACTGTTAGATGAAGGGAAATCTCCCTCTACACTTAAGGTGTATTTAGCCGCCATATCGGCTTGCCATGTACGCGTTGACGGTTTATCACCAGGTTGCCATTTTCTGGCATCTCAGTTCCTGAAGGATAACCAGTTTACCGTCATGGAGCCTTGACGTGGTGTTAGAAGCCCTTACCAAGGCACCGTTCGAGCCTCTCCACAGCGTGGACATGAAGCTTCGTGTCTATGAAAACTGCGTTTTGCTATCAGTGGTATCAGCAAAACGCTGGGCGAAGTTACACGCACTTTCAGTGCATTCATCATGTACTCGTTTCGCAGGAGACGGTTCTAAGGTCTCCATGCGCCCAAATCCGGCCTTTTTACCCAAGGTCATATCCCCGTTTCATATGAACCAACCAGTCGAGTTGATGGCGTTCCATCCTCCTCCTTTTTCTTCCCCAGAGGAAGAACGGTTACACATGCTCTGCCCCGTGCGGGCATTGAGGTGTTATATTGACCATACAATGACTGTGAGGCGAACAGAACAGCTGTTCATATGCCATGGTTCTAGGACTTTGGGTGAGCCGTTGTCTAAACAAGGCCTTTCCCATTGGATAGTGGATGCTATTAAATTAGCATATGAATCTGCAGGCCTTCCGCCACCAGGGCAGTTGAAGGCACATTCCACTAGGGGTATGGCGACATCCTGGGCCCTCTTTAGAGGGGTGCCTGTGTCTGACATTTGCGCTGCAGCCAGTTGGTCTACACCACATACTTTTATGAGGTTCTACCGTTTAAATGTACTGGAATCCTTTACTCAGTCATTCGGAGCATCAGTGTTACACTTTATGACGCCCTAGTTAGCGGTCATATTGAGTATTGTCACGATCTGGTGTTGATTGTTCCACCTTAGGACAGGTGTCATTGCAAGCATAGACGCTGAGGCGCGGTTCCGCATACGCATAGATGTGTTGCCTACGCAATTGCGTTATGACGTAAGTCTGTCCTACTGCCGAGAATCCTCCCTCGCGACGGCTTGGGTACACTGTTCCCATCCTTGATGGTTATTTTCGACTTGAAAGGGAACAATAGGTTGCGGATGCAACCCCGGTTCCCTGAAAGAGAAAATAACCATCAAGCCGCGAGGTCGCTCCGGAAGCCTTCACGGCCTGAAGAGCAAAAGAGGAAGAGAGTCTCTGCGCACTGAGTATAGTAAGCTCCCAGGGGGGAGGGCTTAGGTAGCAGCTCGCGCAGAGGCCTATCGGCAGCTTTGCTATAAAGCTCAGCCAATCCCTACTGCCTGACGGCAATATCCCATACTTGATGGTTATTTTCTCCTTCAGGGAACCGGGGTTGCATCCGCAACCTATCATTTTATTGGTGTCATTCACCAAATATGTTGGTCACAAACTGAAAATGTCTGAATTGCAACACCATGCAAAGAGATTCTGAGTCTTAATAAATTCATAGAAAATCTTAAACAAAATCCCTGAGTCGTGGATCTGGCTTCTCAGCTGCGTCCCCAGTGGGTTCAAAGCCCAGCTCAGGACACTGGAAATGCAGCTGAACTCACACACTGAGAACAAGCAGGCAGCAAAGAAGACTGACCCCACACTCCAAGGCTTACAACATGATACACTAGCAAAGGAATTCCATGATACAGAGGGAATTAGATAGCCAATATTATCAAACCTGCAGCAGCACCCCCCCGCTTTAGCAAGCTTTTATTTTTCAATGTCTCCACTGCAGATCTTTCTCAGGAATCATTGACAGTTTAAAAATGACAACCCTGTTACATACAGAGGTAATGGAAACATAATAATGTGCCCTTTATATACAGAGATACTGGAAAATGTACAGGAACTCAAATTCAATTTCAATGAAACCCTTTCTAAATAGCAAAGCTTGCCTTAGGATGTACTGTATTGCTATTCTAATGCTAGCATACTAATCGAAAATACAAGCAAACAAGCCATATTTTGCCCAAAAGGAATAAACAGCTAATGGTGATTCCACAAAAGCACCAGCTGTTACTGTCAGTCTGAGGCAACTTCATTCTGCGGATTGTTGATATCAATTATTCATAAACAGTATAAAGTACGACTGGAGTAATTATGGTGCTGTTTCTGCATGTATGTTTTGCAAATTAATAAACATTGTTTGCTTGTAACCCTTTCGTGTTTCACAGTATATTTATGCAGCTCTACTGTTATGGTGCTGTTACTACTGTAAAGCCATACATATTTAAGAACATAAGAACATAAGAAAGTTTACAAACGAGAGGAGGCCATTCAGCCCATCTTGCTTGTTTGGTTGTTTGTAGCTTATTGATCCCAGAATCTCATCAAGCAGCTTCCTGAAGGATCCCAGGGTGTCAGCTTCAACAACATTACTGGGAAGTTGGTTCCAGACCCTCACAATTCTCTGTGTAAAAAAGTGCCTCCTATTTTCTGTTCTGAATGCTCCTTTATCTAATCTCCATTTGTGACCCCTGGTCCTTGTTTCTGTTTTCAGGTCAAAATGAGACCACAACAAGGTCTTGAAGGTGGGGAGCACGACGGACAAAATTAAAATGTTGGAAATGACAAATGACTGCTTCCTAACGCAATTTGTCAAGGCACCGACTAGAGGGGAGGCATGCCTTGATTTAGTCTTTTCAAATAACGAAGACAGAATAACTAAAACAGAGGTCAGAGAGCCATTGGCAAACTCAGACCACAACATGGTCTCATTTGAAGTATTTTTTAAAACCCCAAAAGTAATGACTAAAGCTAAGGTTTACAATTTTAGAAAAGCAAACTATGAAGGTATGAAACAGACTAACAGAAGTAGATTGGAGTAAAATAGAGAAAACATCCACAGAAAAAGGATGGCTGTTTTTTCAAAAAAATGTAGTACTAGAGGCAAAACAATTACATCCCAAAAGCAGACAAATCTAAATCTAAAACAAAATGGCCAAAATGGTTTAATAGATCAATTAAAAAAATATTCAGCGAAAAAAGGCACTTTATAGAGCGTTTAAAAGGGACCAAAAACAAAGTAAACAGAAAGAGTACTTGGAACTGCAAACACAAGTCAAAAAGGAAGCTAGAAAGGCCAAGAGAGAGATAGAAATCAATATTGCTAAGGGGGCTAAAATCAATTCCAAAATGTTTTTCCAATATTATAACAGCAAGAGAACATTCAAAGAGGAGGTTAAATGTCTAAGAGACACAAATGGCAAAATCATAGATGAAGAAAAAAATAGCAAATATATTAAATGATTACTTTTCACAGGTTTTTACAAAGGAGGACACAGACAACATGCTCCACATGTTGACCTGTTCCTATCCAATTTTAAATAACTTTAGCATAACAGAGGCAGAAGTGTTAAAGGGACTAGGAGCTCTTAAAATAAACAAAGTCCCTGGGCCAGATGAGATCCTCCCAATAGTACTCAAAGAAATGAAAGAAGTTATTTACAAACCGCTAACCAAGATCATGCAACAGTCTCTTGACACGGGTTGTACCGACAGACTGTAAAATTGCAAACGTAATACCGATCCACAAAAGGGAGACAAAACAGAACCAGCTAACTACAGACCAATAAGCCTGACTTCTATTATATGTAAACTTATGGAAACTATAATAAGATCTAAAATAGAAAATTACATATATGGGAACAATATTCTGGGAGACAGTCAGCATGGTTTTAGGAAAGGGAGATCGTGTCTAACTAAACTGCTTGATTTGTTTGAGGATGCAACATTGAAAACGGATAATTGCAAAGCATACGACATGGTTTATTTAGATTTCCAGAAAGCTTTCGACAAAGTCACGCATAAAAGATTAATTCTCAAACTGAACGCATTAGGGATTCAAGGAAATGCATGCACATGGATTAGAGAGTGGTTAACTTGTAGAAAACAGAAAGTACTGATTAGAGGAGAAACCTCAAAATGGAGCGAGGTAACCAGGCAAATGATATTTAATAGAAAAAAGTGTAAGATACTGCACACAGGCAATAACAATGTGCATTATAAATATCATATGGGAGATACTGAAATTGAAGAAGGGAACTATGAAAAAGACCTAGGAGTTTATGTTGACTCAGAAATGTCTTCATCAAGACAATGTGGGGAAGCTATAAAAAAGGCCAACAAGATGCTCGGATATATTGTGAGAAGTGTTGAATTTAAATCAAGGAAAGTAATGTTAAAACTTTCCAATGCATTAGTAAGACCTCACCTAGAATATTGTGTTCAGTTCTGGTCACCTTGTTACAAAAAGGATATTGCTGCCTTAGAAAGATTGCAAAGAAGAGCAACCAGAATTATCGTGGGTTTAAAAGGCATGTCGTATGTATACAGGCTAAAAGAATTGAATCTATTCAGTCTTGAACAAAGAAGACTACGTGATGACCTGATTCAAGCATTAAAAATCCTAAAAGGTATAGATAATGTCGAACCAGGAGACTTTTTTCACCTAAAAAAAGAAACAAGGACCAGGGGTCACAAATGGAGCTTAGATAAAGGAGCATTCGCAACAAATAATAGGAGGCACTTTTTTACACAGAGAATTGCGACGGTCTGGAACCAACTCCCCAGTAATGTTGTTGAAGCTGACACCCTGGGGTCCGTCAAGAAGCTGCTTGATGAGATTCTGGGATCAATAAGCTACTAACAACCAAATGAGCAAGATGGGCCGAATGGCATCCTTTCATCTGTAAGCGTTCTTATGTTCTTATGTTCTTATGTAATGACTTTGACAGACTCACTGAGAGCAGAAACTGTCCCAAGACTGTGACAGCTACTGGAAGCAGGCTGATCTTTAGGATGCAAATTGAACATTTGTGAAACTGCATATGTGTTAAAATGTTGTAATAACTGTACTGTGTTTTAAAGAATACAAAGCCAACAGAAATACGAAACACATTGTTAAAACACACTGTTCATACAAAAAGTTATAATAGAGCATTAAACTATAGTTATGCTAGAGCATTCTATATTCCTGTTTATTCTGTTATGAAATTAGCTAAGCTTGTCTTTGTCTGAGCTACTTGTGCCAAGGTTTAAAACCTTGAGGAGAAATGCAGAAATGAGAATCTCATTTAATTAACTCAAATGTTCACAGTCAAGTCTCTTATTTAAAGAAGTAAGCTTGATCTGAAAGTAGTGTTTAAGCTACTAGCTTACTAAGCAGGCATTCTAGAATAATTCAAACAGAATATAAGTGTAAATGTTTTATTTTAACAGAAGAACTGTTAAGTTTGAAAATAAGAGAATATGGGGTAGAGATTAACTTAAAGTAAAAACTTCAGTCAAAGCATAATGGTACCAGTTTGTGTCAGGCATATAGTAGGATCTGCCAAAGAGAATGTAATTCATTTGTTAACCTTGTCTTTGCTTGCTTGCTTGCAGTACCGGGGGGGAGGTAATTGAAGGAAATAACTTTTTTGCGACTATTGCAAGTTTCAATGTTTGGGGGGTTTGAAATCCAAGGTTTCTACAATGATTGACCTTTTACATATAAGAAATACCTCCTGGTACAGGAAATCAGTGGTGAACTATATATGGCTTCATTAAATTATAGAAATTAATGGAGACCTGATAAAAACAAGTGAGAGGCAGCAATAGCATAGGACCATGTTATGCCACATCAGAGAAAATGCTTACAAAAGACTCTTCTATTAATGATGGCTAATTAATCTTATAGGAGTTGCCCGGTGTTTTGAAAATGTTATTAACTTGAAGGACAGGAGCTGTTAAGGCTGATTAATGTTTAAGATTTAATTATGACTTCTGACGTAAAAAGTGAAGCAAAAACTCTATAAAACGAGAGGTAAAATCTTAGTCAAGTGTCACTCAACTTGCTAACTACAAGCTGATGTGATACATGCTATGAAGATCTCTGATTGAGCTGATTGCTGTTGGTGTCGTATTTAGAAGTCCTTGGCTTTGAATACAGTTTCTGTCCTTACATTATATTCCAGTAATGTTGTTGAAGCTCACACCCTGGGATCATTCAAGAAGCTGCTTGATGAGATTCTGGGATCAATAAGCTACTAACAACCAAACAAGCAAGATGGGCTGAATGGCCTCCTCTCGTTTGTAAACTTTTTTATGTTCTTATGTTCTACTATTCCATATATATTTTGGAAGGTAAGAACTATTTTGAATCTATATCTGTTTTATATTGATGCATTGCTATAACGTATGACTTATGTTTTAGTCTAAGAGAGTGATATATTGGATGTTCTAGGATTTAGCGCGGGCATTTTCAGCTTTATGCATGCATAGCTTAAGGGCAAAACATATGTTAAGGGTTATAACCATAAACATATTGAAGTATTAATGCTATTATATCTGTTAAGGCACTGAACTTCCCAGATTTCCTGTCGGCTGGGATTCGACGTAGTCTGTAACTATTCAATCCATTTTTAAGCATTCAATAAACCGAAGGGGTACTAATACTACTCTGATTCGTTAAAACTTCCAATCGAGTGAGTCTGTGTGAGCTTCTTGATTATTAAAAGTCATCTGGATACGTTGCAAGCCCAGTGCACGAACGATCCACTTACAGGAGTCTGAAACATCTTTATGTCATCCTGAACATCTCCCGAGTTTAAAAGTGTGCTTAGAGTATATATATATAAATAAAAAGAGTATGTGCGAATCTGACAACTCGTCTTAACTTAGTGCCCATTCTTCTTTGCAAAATTGCTCAAGCTCCGTCAAGTTGGATGGGGACCTTTGGTGAACAGCAATTTTCAACTCTTTACACATATTCTCAATTGGATTGAGGTCCGGGCTTTGACTGGGTCACTCCAGGACATTGACCTTCTTGTTTTTAAGCCACTCCAGTGTAGCTTTGGCTGTATGTTTAGGGTCATTGTCCTGCTGGAAGATGAATTTTTCCCAAGTCCCAGGTCTCTTGCAGACTTCAGCAGGTTTTCTTCCAGGATTTCTCTGTACTTTGCTGCATCCATTTTGCCCTCTATCTTCATGAGCTTTCCAGGCCCTGATGCAAAGAGGCATCCCCATAGCATGATGCTGCCACCACCATGCTTCACGGTAGGGATGGTGTTCTCAGGATGATGTGCAGTGTTAGGCTTGCGCCAAACATAGCGCTTAGCGTTGAGGTCAAAAAGCTCTATTTTGGTCTCATCAGACCATATAATCTTCTTCCACTTGGTCTCAGAGTCTTCCACATGCCTTCTGGCAAACTCTAGCCGAGATTTGATGCGAGTCTTTTTCAACAATGGCTTTCTTTTTACCACTCTCCCATAAAGGCCAGTTTTGTGAAGCACCCAGGCTATTGTTGCCGTATGCACAGTGTCTCCCAACTCAGCCATGGAAGACTGTGGCCTGGTGGCCTCCCTGACTAGTGCCCTTCTCGCTTGGATACTTAGTTTTTGAGGAAGGCCTGTTCTAGACAGATTCACAGTTGTGCCATATTCTCTCCATTTCTTAATAATGGACTTTACTGTGCTCCAGGGGATATTCAATGCCTTGGAAATGTTCTTATATCCTACCCCTGATTGGTGCTTTTGAAGAACCTTATTCCGGATTTGCTTCGTCTTCATGATGTAGTTTTTGTTAGGAAATGTACTAACCAACTGTGGGACCTCCCAGAGACAGGTGTATTTAACC
This sequence comes from Acipenser oxyrinchus oxyrinchus, assembly GCA_030684275.1. Classification (NCBI taxonomy): domain Eukaryota; kingdom Metazoa; phylum Chordata; class Actinopteri; order Acipenseriformes; family Acipenseridae; genus Acipenser; species Acipenser oxyrinchus. The sequence continues at coordinate 1,686,243 of CM060288.1, read as the reverse complement.
TGAAATCATGTGAAACACCTTAATTGCACACAGGTGGACTCCATTCAACTAATTATGTGACTTCTAAAGACAATTGAGCTTATTTATGTGTGTCATAGCAAAGGAGGTGAATACTTATGCAATCAATTATTTTCTGTTTTATATTTGTAATTAATTTAGAACAATTTGTAGATTTTCACTTTGACATTATGGACTTTTTTGTGTTGATCAGTGGCAAAAACTAATTAAATCCATTTTGATTCCATGTTGTAACAGAATAAAACGTGGAAAAGTCCAAGGGGGTGAATACTTTTGAGAGCCACTTTAAGGATTTTTAATAAAAATCAAAAAATGTTGCCCTAAAAATTACTTTTGCTTTTTTCAAATCCAGTTCGACCTGGATTATAAATGCAACAAGGACCTTCAGTATTCGTGTAATATCCAGACTTCTTGGGGGTTGGAGGCACTCAACTTCGTCTCATGCCGCACAACACATGGAGGCATCCGTCTATTCGACATATACGGACACCCTGTCGGGCCTTATTGCATACTTATACCATAAGCCTGGCGATATCTGGTATACATGTTTGTTATCCCACTCGAGTGGAATAACATGAGTGGAATAACATGAGTGTCATAACTTGCTTACCAGGATTGTTTTCAATGTGTCTTTGCTTCCATTCCAATGCAGTGGTGTGCTGCTGAAATTCAGGACGGAGCTGTGCTTCAGTATTCAAATAATATTGCCACCGATATGTGTTTTATAACAACTTTAAAATGTCTGAGATAATTTCTGAATTGTTTTGATTTGAACCCCGAATTCCTTGAGAATGAGTTTAGTCAAGCAATGCCAGTTACCAAGGGCAGCAGTGTAGAGTAATGGTAAGGGCTCTGGAATCTTGACCGGAGGGTCGTGGGTTCAATCCCAGGTGGGGGACACTGCTGCTGTATCCTTGAGCAAGGTACTTTACCTAGATTGCTCCATGTGAGGGAGGAGACCCTCACATTGTCTCAGTATGTATCTGGACATTTACTGCAAATGTTTTTTTTAACTGTTTTTGTATTGTGTTGCTGATCCTTGTGTCTAGTAACGAAAATAATAAAAACAAAATTCACTTACCTGTTGTATCGGGACTGGAGGCCTGTGGTTGGGAGCGTCCTGAAAAAACAAAAAAATAAAAGAAAGGTTTATCAAGAGTACTGTTTAGATAGTTGGTTTGGAAGGGTGCACACTTCCAGAACAATGTATTGCAGTACTATTGTTAAGATAAACTTTAAAATGAACAACAGTTATTTTAATGTGCATGTTTTTTGATATGCAATGGTTTAGGTAACCTGAGTTGGGTGTGGTGGTGTGGTCCTCCATCTTGACAGGAAGTGGGGAACCAGCCATGTTGGTGAGGGAAGGTTTTATTGACTTCCCTGGGTACTGACTTCCTGTAGCAGGGCAGTACCTGTAGAAGATATTGAAATGGAGGATAGCTGATTTTAATTGTTTCCCTCTGCTTGTTTTAAAGCATAGTTTTAATGCACGTGTTAGATTAATGTTTAGTTATATATATATATATATATATATATATATATATATATATATATTCATTGATTTATGTTTCTTTTTGAATACTTTGATATTTATTATAGATAAATGTTTGCTGGTTTGTTTTTATATAACAACCTGCATAATGGTTTATTCTGGGGGAGGGGGAGAACTGGAAGGGTATAAAGGCTGTTAGTTGGTTCAGTCAGGATCTTCCTTTTGTGTAGATCAGAGGGCAGTTTTGCAGCTCTATGGTTGGACTCAGTTATTGAAGTCAGTACCTGTGATTAGGTGACGATAAATAGTTATTTTTGGTTTCCATTTTTTCTTTCTTCAAATTGTTTGATATTTTGTTCAATTAGTTTTTTGTTTATCATTGTTCTTAAATAAAAATAATTGGTTTTACACCAAACTTCTCTGTGATCCGTGTGCTTCCCTGCAAATCAACAACAGCCGCTGGCTGCACTCTCCAACACTCCAGTAAAAACCCAACTGTATAAATGGGTAATTGTATGTAAAAATAATGTGTAAAAAATAATGTAATTGCATGTTTAAATAAATAATGTGATATCTTGTAACAATTGTAAGTCGCCCTGGATAAGGGCGTCTGCTAAGAAATAAATAATAATAATACCGATCAGCCTGTGGGCCCTTCATTAACACCGGTAACTGCAGGAAACAACACAGACCTGGCTAATGAAAATGAACCATCATAATCAGTAGATTGACTAAGTTTCCTCAAAGACACTGAAAACAAAACAAAAAATGATGTCCCTCTTAATCTATGGAAGAAGACTTTTACGAAGAGCCCATACACAGGGTTCGAAATTCATCCTTGTCTAAGCATAGTCTGTTGACAATGAAAGGAAATATCCACAAGGTCAAATAATCCCTTAATTCATTGATTTAAAATAAATGTACACATTTTCTTGCTATGTATTTTAAATACATACTTAATAGGAACGAATAAAACTATATTTTTATGGCCTCCTCTCGTTTGTAAACTTTCTTATGGTCGTCTTATGTTCTTATGACAGCGAAGCGGCAGTGCCAAGCTCTGTACGTTGCTTCATGCTTCATGGAGTATCATACACTGAAGCATTAGACACTCTCACTGCTTCCGCCCCCACAACCTGTTTACCCGGATATGATTTATTCATGTCTCTCTCTCTCTCGCTCACTCTCTCCCTCTAGTTTTTTTTTTGTTAGGACCTGCTGTGGCTGTTCCACCCAGTAGTTTATTGTTTATTGTCAAAACCTTTCCCTATGAAAAAATAAAACATTGTATTTGTTTTATTTATTTACGGTAAAAATTATTTGTCTGTATTTTGTCAGTGTTTATTACATAAAGTGCCTTGCATAAGTATTCACCCCCCTTGGACACTTCCACATTTTGTAGTGTTACAACCTGGAATTAAAATGGATTTAATTGGGATTTTTACCATTTGATTTTCACAACATACTTCACTTTGAAGGTGCAAAATATGTTTTATTGTGACACAAAAGTTAATTAAACAAAAAAAAGACATTTGTTGGTTGCATAAGTATTCACACCCCTGAGTCAATACTTGGTAGAACACCTTTGGCAGCAATTACAGCTGTGAGTCTTTGAAAAATATGTAGATTTTTTTCCCCACTTCGACATTATGGACTATTTTGTGTAGATCAGTGACAAAAAATCCTAATTAAATCCATTTTCCAGGTTGTAACACTACAAAATGTGGAAAAGTCCAAGGGGGGTGAATACTTATGCAAGGCACTGTACATATAAACATATAGCTTTCAGCTTGTTTGTATGCTGTACTCGTAATAAAAGTACACGCAGCAGACAAAAAAAAAATCACTCCTGTAGGACCAGCAGTGCATTTTAGAACTCACTACTCAAAGGGTTAAATAATGCAAGTCATTTATAGAAAACAAATCTATCATTACACGTTAATAATAATAACAAGTCAGCTTGTCTTGTTCTTAAAATACAACTGCATTAAAAGATAATACAAATATGTATGTGTTAATTATTATTTTTATTATTATTCATTTCTTAGCAAACACCCTTATCCAGGGCGACTTACAATTGTTACAAGACATCACATTATTTTTTGCATACAGTTACCCATTTATACACTTGGGTTTTTACTGGAGCAATCTAGGTAAAGTACCTTGCTCAAGGGTACAGCAGCAGTGTCCCCCACCTGGGATTGAACCCACGACCTTCCTGTCAAGAGTCCAGAGCCCTAACCACTACTCCACATTGCTGCTTAATAATGAAGGTAAGAGTACAAAATCAACAGAACAAGATTGTTTTTATTGAAAACACAATGATTACATAGTTTACTATTTTTCACACCATTAAAAAAAATGTAGTTTATCAAATACATTTGAGGATTAAAATACAAGCACACATTTGACAGCTGCTTTGGCTCACACTCATTCTCTCATGTAGACTAAAGCATAATTACATCCCCTTAAGTAGGCACAGGAACAGGTTTCTTTAAAAACATTATCACTAGAGCATCACACAGGTTTGATTGGTATAGAGCAGTGGCCCTCACTTCCAATGAGGTCCTGAATGATTTATAAGAAGGTTGATTCATTCATTTACAATCTGGTTGAAACAAAGACCTGGACTGGAAGGACCGAAAACAAAGACTGTTGTAATACTGCTTAGAATATTGATTTCTATCAGTTTCAACTGGCATTTACACTTTTTCAGTTCACTGGTGGAAGCAAATGTCTTGCAACAATTTGTACAGAGATACGGCTTCTCTCCAGTCTGAATTCGCTGATGTGTTTTTAGGCTTCCTGACTGACTGAAGCTCTCCCTACATTCATTACAGTGATACTGCTTCTCTCCAGTGTGCATTCGCTGGTGTATTTTTAGGCTACCTAGCTGACTGAAACTCTTCCCATTCAGAACAGTGATATGGCTATTCTCCAGTGTGAATTCGCTGGTGTGTTTTCAGGCTTCCTAACTGACCGAAGCTCTCCCTACATTCATTACAGTGATACTGCTTCTCTCCAGTGTGCATTCGCTGGTGTATTTTTAGGCTACCTAGCTGACTGAAACTCTTCCCACATTTCTTACAGTGATACGGCTTCTCTCCGGTGTGAATTCGCTGGTGTATATTTAGGTTTGCTGACACACTGAAACTCTCCCCACATTCAGTACAGTGATACGGCTTCTCTCCAGTGTGAATTCGCTTGTGTATTTTTAGGCTTCCTAGCTGACTGAAACTCTTCCCACATTCAATACAGTGATACGGCTTCTCTCCAGTGTGAATTCGCTGGTGTATGTTTAGGTTTGCTAACACATTGAAACTTTCCCCACATTCAGAACAGAGATACGGCTTCTCTCCAGTGTGCATTCGCTGATGTATTTTGAGGCTTTCTAGATGACTGAAATGCTTCCCACATTCAGTACAGTGATGCGGCTTCTCTCCAGTGTGAATTCGCTGGTGTCTTTTTAGACTTCCTAACCGACTGAAGCTCTTCCCACATTCAATACAATGATGTGGCTTCTCTCCAGTGTGAATTAGTTGGTGTCTTTTTAGGGTTCCTAACTGACTGAAACTCTCCCCACATACAATACAGTTATGCAGCTTCTCTCCAGTATGAATTCGCTGGTGTGTTTTTAGGTTTCCTAACTGACTGAAGCTCTTCCCACACTCAGTACATTTATGTGATAACTTCGGTTGGGATATGTTTTTTGAATCCTTAAACAAGTCAATAGACTCCTTTTCTTTAATGTGGCCAGGCTCCAGTTCAGTCTCTTCTTCTTTAATGTGGACAGGCTCCAGTTCAGTCTCTTCTTCTATAATATGGACAGGCTCCAGCTCAGTCTCTTCTTGTTTAATGTGGACAGGCTCCAGTTCAGTCTCTTCTTTAATGTGGAAAGGATTCAATTCCAGAACCTCCTCCTGTTTAGTGTAAACAGAATCCATCTTTGTTCCTTGGCTTTCACAAAGATAAGGCAGTCCTGAAAACAGAAAATGAAATGAAGTATTACGATCTGTTCTCTATTGGTGTGTTTACACTTACAACTCGGTCCTGAACTGGCTTAGGTTAGATCAGATTCAATAATTCCTATCATTTGAGACCCCCGTTTACACTTGAGCACAGACCTAGGTTGGCTTGGCCCCGTATGCGCGCACATAGCCCCTGAACTGCAGTGCGTGCCCCATGACTTCATATAGACCAGCCCTTGTGTGAAGACATTTCTCCTCCCAAAACACAGAGGTGGAAGTGTTTAAATCAACAACAATTGTAATTTGTGTCACTTGTGTGTTTCTACTTCAAGGTGCCAATTAAGATTTCATTTTGTCATCAGAAATGGAACGGATCATTGAAAATCGGACATTTCAAGAAACAGGCGTTATTGTCTACATTTACACATCAGGCTGACAACTCTTCTCATATGGAAATGTAAACAATAACTCCCATTTATTTTCTTACTCATGACAAGTATTCCATGGATACAGAGAAAGAAGGCAGGTGGCAGAGCATTCAGTTTTAGAGTCCCACAGTTCAATCGTTGCAACGAAAAAACATTTATGTCCAATTTTATAAAATATGAGTTAAGGATTTATTCAGATTGCCAGACAGTCTCTACCTTTATACGCCATCGTTTGGTTTTCTGACGCTACTGCAGTTTGCTACATAGCAACAAAAATATGTGTATGTGAAGGACAAACATGGCGGACCGACACATTCATTTACTATCGCGGACAAAAACAAACTTAATATTCAGGGAAAAAAAGAACCGAAAAATGAATTGGTGGAAAGACAAGAAAAGAAAGCAAACTCAGGGATGCTGGGAAGCCTTACCTCAGCAGAAACAAGAGGAAAACAGGCAAAGGTTTTCCAAAATAGATACGAGTTAGTTTGTGGAAGAAACATATATGTGCAAAACAAAATGTATTACCATGACAACAGTTTATTCTGAATTATTTTGTAAAACGGTTTTTATTGTTGCTCTAATAAATGAAATGAAAAATCAGGCTATAGTTCGGAAAATATTAAATATTTGGATTAAATCTTCATTGTCATGTGATATATAGGCCTACTGTTCTTCCACTGATCACAAATAGCTGGAGATACACTGTTCTTCCACATTACATTTTTAAAATTGTAAAACGTACATTTTATATCCCACTGAAATAAAAATTTAAGGAAACTCAAAGGTCTACAGGAATATCTCAAAACTACTCAGAGCACATAGAGTGCCTATAGAAAGTTTACACCCCCTTTCAAAATGTTCACCTTTTGTTACCTTATAGCCTGGAATTAAAATGCATTAAAATAGTATATTTTTTTCATTATACACATCCTACCCCACAACTTCCAAGTGAAAAAAATATTCTAGAAATGTGTAGAAAATTAATTAATTAAAAACAGAAATAACTTGGTTGGCTAAGTCACCACCCCCCTTGTAATAGCAATCCTAAATTATCTCAGGTGTAACCAATCGCTTTCAAAAACACACACCAAGTTAAGTGGCCTCCACCTGTGTTAAATTGTAGTGATTCACATGATTTCAGGATAAATTCAGCAGTTCCTGTAGGTTCCCTCTTTTGGGTAGTACATTTCAAAGCAAAGACTCAACCATGAGCACCAAGGCGCTTTCAAAAGAACTCCGGGACAAAGTTGCTGAAAGGCACAGATCAGGGGATCGGTATAAAAAAAATAGCAAAGGCCTTGAATATCCCTTGGAGCACGGTCAAGACAATTATTAAGAAGTGGAAGGTGTATGGCACCACCAACAACCTGCCTAGATCAGACCGTCCCTCCAAACTGGATGACTGAGCAAGAAGGAGACTGATCAGAGAGGCTACCAAGAGGCCAATGGCAACTTTGCAAGAGCTACAGGCTTTTATGGCCGACTGGTCAAAATGTGCATGTGACAATAATATCCCAAGCACTCCACAAATCTGGCCTGTATGGTAGGGTGGCAAGAAGGAAGCCATTACTCAAGAAAGCCCACCTTGAATCCCACTTGAAGCATGAAAAAAACACTCAGGAGATTCTGTAGCCATGTGGCAAAAAGTTTTGTGGTCTGACGAAACTAAAATGGAACTTTTTGGCCTAAATGCAAAGCTTTATGTTTGGCGCTAACCCAACACAGCGCATCACCCAAAGAAAACAATCCCTACTGTGAAGCATGGTGGTGGCAGCATCATGTTATGGGGATGTTTCTTATCAGCAGGGACTGGGGCATTTGTCAGGATAGAAGGGAAAATGAATGGAGCAAAGTACAGAGAAGTCCTTGAGGATAACCTGCTGCCCTCTGCAAGAAAGCTGAAACTGGGACGGAAGTTCACCTTTCAGCATGACAATGACCCAAAGCACACAGCCAAAGCTACACTGGAGTGGCTAAGGAACAAAAAGGTAAATGTCCTTGAGTGGCCCAGTCAGAGCCCCGACCTAAATCCAATCGAAAATTTGTGGCATGACTTGAAGATTGCTGTCCATCAATGCTCCCTGAGGAACTTGACAGAGTTTTGTAAAGAAGAATGGTCAAATATTGCCAAAGCTAAGTGTGCAAAGTTGGTAGAGACCTATCCCAACAGACTCACAGCTGTAATTGCTGCCAAAGGTGCTTTCACCAAGTATTAACTCATGGGGGTGGAGACTTATCCAATTATGATCTTTCAGTTTTGTATTTAATGTATCATTTTTTTTATAATTTTTTTCCCCTTAACAGTGTGGAGTATGGTGTGTAGATAAGTGGGAAAAAAATCCTCATTTAAATGCATGAAACTCTGAGGCACTGACACAACAAAATGTGAAAAAAGTTCAAGGGGGTGTAGACTTTCTATAGGCACTGTATATGGTTCTTCGTCTGCATGATTCAGTTGTGGAATGATCTGCCAAGATTTGGAAGGGAGGCACCGTCTCTTGCTGATTTTAAATTCAGATTAAAGACACATTTTTATAATTTAGGGTATGTATTTTAAAAGGGAACATTTTAACATTCTATTTTATACTACCTATTTGTATTTATTTTTACTCAACTGGTTTTTATCACTGCTTTTTAAAGTAATATATTAAATTATTAAACTATTTACTGTATGTAATTTAAGGGGGTATTTTGTCATCTTATCTTACTATTTCTCCTAATTGTTTTGTATGTTATTAATTGTTATTTTTATCTGTAGAATTTTGAGGCGATTTATCATTAAAGGCGCTATATAAGAAATAAAGATTGATTGATTGATTGCCTGCACAGACTGGTGTAGCAGATATTTACTACAGGTTAGGTTAGTATATAAATTAATTCTAGCATTGCAAATGAAACTATTATCTAACTCTTAAAAGGTCAGTTATTGTTTAAATAAAAAGTTAGTCAGTCTGTACTTTTAAACATAAAGCAATAAAGTGATGAAAGTGACCTGTAGTTTTCCATATTATTCTATTTTCCATATTTACCTCCTCACTACTTTGGGCATTTAAAACAATCATGTGCAACCGTATACCAGGCATCTAGTAATTTAGCAGTCATTTATTAGTTTAAATTGGAGGGCAGTTTGTATAGACATTTTGAATACTTCAATTTGCAGTAACATGGAAAAGTTGGCAAGCATATTCTAGTTTATTGTGATAAATGTTCATGCAAAGTTTCATCATGTGATGCACTACAATGGAAAAATTGTCAGTGAGAACTACTTTCAGCACATGGTTATTTACACACATTAAAAGGTGAATGGAGATGGTATTCTTTCCCACTACAAGTGGTAAATGCACTAATTAGCAGTAGAATGCTCCCCGGGTGGCGCTCGGCCAATTATGCGCCGCCCCCTGGGAGCTCCTGTCTACGGTCAGCAATAGAATAGCCTGGACTTGAACCAGCGACGTCCAGGCTATAGGGCACATCCTGCACTCCACGCGGAGTGCCTTTACCAGATGTGCCACTCGGGAGCCCCTGGGAGTTTTTTTTGTTCTGACAGCTCACTGGGCAGAAAGACGCTTATTTGACTACTGTCAAAGTGAGTTCCACTATAACACACGAGTACATCTAGTCTGCTGCATGCTGAACATGCCTTCACTTCTCAAAATACACTGGCAAGCTCTACAGACAACACCAATACAACAACTAATTAAACCCACCAGCTGACAGAAAATCAGGATCGCTGCAAGCACATGAATCTTGCCAAGTATGATAATACAGTACAACGTCGCATATCCAACCCCCAGTGGACTGGGGTATAGGCGGATCTGTGAAAAAGTTGGATTTGTGAACATCTATAGAAAAAGCATTTACACATCCATAAATAGGTTAGTGAACAAAAACAACATGCTAACTGCTTTAAACATGGGGACATTATTTGCTTTAAAAGTAAGCCAACGTAAACAAGATTAATTAGGCTACAAATACACAGTGTTGCTATGCGGTTTGTTGTAAGCCATCTCCACGCAAAGCTTTAAAAAAAAAAAAAATACTAAACAAAACGGTAAATGTACAGTAACCTGCAACTGATGGCTTCTTTCTTAACTCTAGAAATCCCTGCCTCCCTGGTTCTGTTTTTTTAATATCCCTGTCACGGTACTTTGCGCTCTTTCTTGATATTGTCAACAGCCAATAAGAAGCTTGGCTTAAATATTGCTTCGGCTATTTTAAACAAACAGTAAGCATTGCGTTTATGAAGCTTGCTTTGTTTGTTTAATTCAAATACATTTAAAAGCTACAACAACACGCTGCCAATATCTGCAAGCGTGCGCTCTATCATATAAACACATTGCACAAAAAAAAGCTTTCTCGACTGGTGTATTGAAACGTCACTGCTACACGCAGCTGACAGACACATGCACACAGCCCGCCTCTCTTAAAGGGGAATGCACCAAAAGGCTGATTGCTAGAACGCTTTCTTTCTGTTTCCATTGCGGAAGCTGCATGTGCTGCCAATGCCATTACTCTCATAATTGAATTGCTTAATTCAAAAACAGTATTTTAAAATATGAATACAACAAACTGTGTATAGTATAGGGCTGTATTTTTGTAAATAGTTTTTAAACAGTTTTTTCTTTCATTTTTTTTTATAACAAGTTTTACTTTGCAAAAACTGTTACGTTTGGTGTTATTTGAAAGAATGATTTGACCTGTTTAAAATAAAAAATAAAAACTTGTAATTATAGATTTTTCATGGTCTTTGAGTTGTTTATTTGATAAAACACAGGCAAAAAAGTGTTTTGCCAATTTCAAGAAATCTACAGAAAGGTTCTATAATTATTGTGCGGTCTAAATGGTTAAAAACTAATTTTATTTCAGTCCACAATCACATTTAAAAATAAATATCTCATTTATTCTGTTTTGGGCAATTCTAGTGCTGTATTAGAAGGTTCGAAGGTTCGTTCGCTAGGCAGGAATTCGAAGATTGTTTTAAACCTTCGGAGGTTCGTCAGACGCCATTCACGCACTGTATGTTTTTTTTGTTTTGTTTCTGTTAACAGAAATCGTTTGACAGTGTGTGAATACCATAAATAACACATTAGATGTCACTCGCATGCACAATTCAATCTTGTTATTTGTATAATGCTTATTACTTGAACAAAAGTTGTTGTATTAATATCCAACCAAATTGTTATACGTAGCAGCTCTATAGCCGGGTATATTAGCTCTGGGGCTGTACCTACAGCGGTTGTAGTGCTTCACTAAAATATGTACTGAATACCTCGTGTACAAAACAGTGTAAGAGAAGTGCTATGGTATGATATGTTTGAAACATACAAAAATTTAGTGTTACTATATATTTAATTTCGAAAAAACTGAACAGCGTCCATCCCACCCCACTCCAGCGCGTGTTAACCAGAGGCAAATTTCTTCATTCACCATCTCGACAGCAAAGCGATGTATAACGCAAGCTGTATTGAAAGAAATGTCTCGAAACCCCTCTGCTGTTTGGGATTTTTTTTGTTAAATGCCCAGACAACCAAAAAAAAAACTGAATGCAAACTGTGCAAGCGACTGTTGATGTATCATGGAGGCACATCCAATCTCTGGGGTCACTTTACAATCGTAAATTATTATTATTATTATTAGTAGTAGTAGTAGGAGTCGTAGTAGTAAAATATGACTGTAACCGATAACCTGCTTGGAACGGTGACTGTTAAATTTAGTTTGTTTTGCCTCAGTCCGCTGCAGTTCGTGCTGCTGCAATGCAAGCTTACGCGCAAGCAGCATCAATTACATGCAAATAAACAAGGTGTATTTTTATTTAAATTATTAAAACATGATTACTGTTCTATATACTGTATTTTTAAACTATTGTTTTATTCAGTTTATATGGCTTACCTGTAAAATAATAGGATTTTGAATCAAATACAAACAAGTAGCTATGGTGACGGCACCAGTAAATTATGCAAATTAGTACCATCGAAGGTTCGAACCTTCCTTCAGTAACGTCTTCCAAACCTTCGACGGTCAAAATGTACCCTTCTTTTATTATTATTATTATTATTTGTTTATTTAACAGACGCCTTTATCCAAGGCGACTTACAGAGACTAGGGTGTGTGAACTATGCATCAGCTGCAGAGTCACTTACAACTACGTCTCACCCGAAAGATGGAGCACAAGGAGGTTAAGTGACTTGCTCAGGGTCACACAATGAGTCAGTGGCTGAAGTGGGATTTGAACCGAGGACCTCCTGGTTATAAGCCCTTTCCTTTAACCACGCTATTATATTTAACAGGTTTTTATATGGCTTAAATTCAAATAGAAATGACTGAACTAACCCCTGTATGCTTATTCAAAGGCTTGTCATAAACCCCTACAGTCTTTTTGTTCCACACTTTGTTAACATGTCTGTATATGAAAGTAAACCAAACTGAAAAGGTGATGAGATATGTTACTCAGAAGGAATATAGTAGGCTGGGGTTAATATAATCACACAGAAAGGTGATGTTAAATATATAAAAAACATCATCTCTTAATACACATATAAACGTGTATTGTATTGCATTGTATTGTAGCAGGGATCATGTGAACTTTGTTTCACCTGACTTTTTAGAGAAAGGAGGGGTTAAGAAAAAGGGAGCCAAATCACGTTCCAATATTTTTTGAACAAAATCGTCTCCAATTAGTTTTGAGGGGAGTAGACCGGATCCTTCTAGAATGTATCATTAAGTGAAAGATAGGAACTGTCAAGGCAGATTGATGATCAGATTTAATTGGGACTCCTGAGGTATTCAATGGAGGGAAAATCCTATATAAGCTCAGAGCAAGACCCCATTCGATACCATTGATCTTGATCTTGCAAGCTGACGTGGTCCATGCTCTGAGGGTCTCTGAAAAACTGACTGCTGTTCAGAAGCCTCTGCCTGTTGAAAACAGTTCCTATTTTCCATATATCCTACACTACTCTTCCATATATTGGAAGGTAAGCATATATTTGAATTTCATCTCTTTTGTATTGAATGTATTGCTATAAGGTGTAAGATTTACATTTTAGCTGTAGAGAGTGATATATTGAATGTTCTAGAATTTAGCTGTGGGCGTTTTTAGCTTTATGCATGCATAGCCTAAGGGCTAGGCATATAATTAACCATGTTTGTATTACTGTATTGAAGTATAAATGCTGTTAATTAATTAAATAATTATTAAATTATGGTGGTCTGCGCAACCAACCAATCAAATTTTTAACACAAGCATTTAATAAACCGAAAGGGCACTACTACTGCCCTGATTCGTTAAAACTTCAAATTAAATGAGTCTGTGTGATTTTCTTGAATATTAAAAAGTAGTCTGGACATATAGCATGCCCAGTGCACGAACAAAACCACTTACAGGGGTTTAAAACATCTCTGTCCTCCTTAAGCGTCTCCCCTGGGTTTAAGAGTGTGCTCAGAGCATATATATATATATATATATATATATATATATATATATACAGTACTGTGCAAAAGTTTTAGGCAGGTGTGAAAAAATGCTGTAAAGTAAGAATGCTTTCAAAAATAGACATGTTAATAGTTTATATTTATCAATTAACAAAATGCAAAGTGACTGAACAGAAGAAAAATCTACATTAAATCAATATTTGGTGTGACCACCCTTTGCCTTCAAAACAGCATCAATTCTTCTAGGTACACTTGCACACAGTTTTTGAAGGAACTCGGCAGGTAGGTTGGCCCAAACATCTTGGAGAACTAACCACAGTTCTTCTGTGGATTTAGGCAGCCTCAGTTGCTTCTCTCTCTTCATGTAATCCCAGACAGACTCGATGATGTTGAGATCAGGGCTCTGTGGGGCCATACCATCACTTCCAGGACTCCTTGTTCTTCTTTACGCTGAAGATAGTTCTTAATGACTTTCGCTGTATGTTTGGGGTCATTGTCATGCTGCAGAATAAATTTGGGGCCAATCAGATGCCTCCCTGATGGTATTGCATAATGGATAAGTATCTGCCTGTACTTCTCAGCATTGAGGAGACCATTAATTCTGACCAAATCCCCAACTCCATTTGCAGAAATGCAGCCCCAAACTTGCAAGGAACCTCCACCATGCTTCACTGTTGCCTGCAGACACTCATTTGTGTACCGCTCTCCAGCCCTTGGCGAACAAACTGCCTTCTGCTACAGCCAAATATTTCAAATTTTGACTCATCAGTCCACAGCAACTGCTGCCATTTTTCTGCACCCCAGTTCCTGTGTTTTCGTGCATAGTTGAGTCGCTTGGCCTTGTTTCCACGCCGGAGGTATGGCTTTTTGGCATAAGTCTTCCATGAAGGCCACTTCTGACCAGACTTCTCCGGACAGTAGATGGGTGTACCAGGGTCCCACTGTTTTCTGCCAATTCTGAGCTGATGGCACTGCTGGACATCTTCCGATTGCGAAGGAAGTAAGCATGATGTGTCTTTCATCTGCTGCAGTAAGTTTCCTTGGCCGACCACTGCGTCTACGGTCCTCAACGTTGCCCGTTTCTTTGTGCTTCTTCAAAAGAGCTTGGACAGCACATCTGGAAACCCCTGTCTGCCTTGAAATTTCTGCCTGGGAGAGACCTTGCTGATGCAGTATAACTACCTTGTGTCTTGTTGCTGTGCTCAGTCTTGCCATGGTGTATGACTTTTGACAGTAAACTGTCTTCAGCAACCTCACCATGTTAGCTGAGTTTGGCTGTTCCTCACCCAGTTTTATTCCTCCTACACAGCTGTTTCTGATTCAGTTAATGATTGTGTTTCAACCTACATATTGAATTGATGATCATTAGCACCTGTTTGGTATAATTGTTTAATCATACACCTGACTATATACCTACAAAATCCCTGACTTTGTGCAAGTGTACCTAGAAGAATTGATGCTGTTTTGAAGGCAAAGGGTGGTCACACCAAATATGGATTTGATTTAGATTTTTCTTCTGTTCACTCACTTTGCATTTAGTTAATTGATAAATATAATCTATTAACATGTCTATTTTTGAAAGCATTCTTACTTTACAGCATTTTTGCACATCTGCCAAAAACTTTTGCACAGTACTGTATATATATATATATATATATATATATATATATATATATATATATATATATATATATACACACACACATACATAAAGAGTACGTGTCAGATTCTGACAGTTTCTACTTCAAGGTGGTCGTTCTGTGCCAATTAAGATTTCATTTTGCCATCAGAAATGAAGCGGAGCATTGAAGACGTGCACATTAGACATTTAAAGAAAAAAGTGCTGTTGTCTACATTTACACATCTGACAACTCTTCTCAGGGTGTGGAGTTCATATCGCCTGATGTCCGGGACAACTTTGATAATTGGACAAATTGTTTTTTTTCTCTCACTACGTTAGCTCTGTTGATAGAAAAACACTCCGGGTAGATTTCTAGAGAGTCACGCAAGTTCCTGAAAACTGAATTGTGGAAGTCTAGCACATACAAACAGTGTTTCACATCTTATGAATCCTACACTTTTTAAATAAGTTACATATTTATGTACTGTCATTTTACTAACGTTTAAAAAACACTAGAGTACCTTTGTGCCGTGTCTGCAAAATAACACATACACCGTATTAATTATGATAAACATTATAGATTTAAATTTATAGAAAATATGCAAGACGTGATGCTTCTTAAGCAGGGCTCTAGACAGGGTTCTCCCCAGGCATTTTCAGCCAGGCGGGCCGCCCAGTGAAGTGGCTGTCATTCAGATGGAGCTGTGCAATATTTTTGTTTTAAGTGCTCGAGACAATGTCAAAGATGCATTACCTGAATCGTATGCATCCTTCTCCAAGCCTTTATTTTTCCTTAAATTGTTTTTCAGAGGGATTTAAAATGTATCAAAGATCAGAAAAGGTTTGCAACTACAATTCATTTGGAATCATATTTATATTTTTCTAGCCTTTAATTTTCCTTAAATTGATTTTTCAGAGTGATTTATTATTTAGGTTTTACAGACAACTTAAAAATGTAATCTCCAGCTAGGGATGTCATGGTATACCGTGGTATAGATTGCCACGTTTTTGAAACTGCAACCATTTTTCTATACCATGGTTACAGAGTTCATGGTTTACCAAGGTATGCAAAAGTAGTTCACAAGTTTCTGTCTCTACCTAATTTGCCATTTAAACTGTTCAGCACAGGAAACAGTTGTGTGTAAACTAAACATGCAAAACGAAAATGTTGGATAGTAAACAAACTCGTACAAGTAACGAAAGTAACCTCTTTCCCTGAAAAACGGATAAAATCATCCATCTGCGGATATTTTGACTCTGAAAAAAAAATGAAGAGCGCTTTGTAATTGAGGATGGAAAACCAGTGTGCAGAGCATGCAGGATTCAGGATAAACAGCTAGAGGTGGGAATACATCCAACCTCTTCACCCACCCACGAGAGTATCACCCATCCCGAAGCGAAGCTCAGGTATGCACATTCTAGTATACTCTTAAATCACTTGATCATTAAAATACACTCCATACAGTAAGCTTGTATTGCAGGAGCATGTTGTGGCCGAGTAAGTAACTGCAGCTAACTAACTTGGTCAAAACAGATTGAACAGTGGCAGTTCGATGAATCATCAATAATCTAATGACAGTAATGTCTTCCAAACCTTCGACGGTCAAAATGTACCCTTCGTGCAGCCCTAGGCAATTCCATGACAAAGTGACCATGGCCATAAAAAAAAGTTGCATTTATCAAAAAAATCTTCCTCTATTTTTACTAAAGGGTGTATATTTATGCAGGCTGTATTTTTGTTCAGGTTGTGCCTTATCTTTACTTTACAGCCTTAAAAGTTACCGCTAAAAAAGTCATAAGTCCAATTTTTCAATATTTTAGGTATAGATGGTAAGATACATGTTTTAGTTACACATTTTGACTATGGGTATGTAATATCAAGTTACTAATATTAAATTATCTTAGGATAAAGGAAAACATTTTACAGTGATTCAAAATAATGGTGTTTAAATAAAACCAAATGTCACATCCATAACAGTTTTTATGAAAGTTGTATACTTCATTTATATTCTTTTCAAACCTTCTCTGCAAAGCTAACTTTTTAAAATGTATGTTACTATAACAATTCAGGACGCACTTCAATTATTTTTTTTTAAATTTCTTACCAGATAAATGTTTTTATTTAATAATTCAAATTTTGTCTGTTTTTAACTACTTGTAGCATGTGTCCACTTTGTTCACAGCCAATGAAGAGAGAAAGGGGAGTGTTTGTAATCTGATTGGTCGCAGTTTTAAAAATTAAAAAAAAAACACGTTCCTGTTCTAGTTTCTCTGTCTCTCACTCGGTCACTGCTGGCAGGTCATGTGGTAACTTATCAGCAGTTCAGAAAGCTTTCACAGAATACTACATTCTTACACAGTAGATCCATCTACATTCAGCATTAAGAGAACCTCATTAGAGGTATAATTTAATGATATTCTTAGTTATTAATATAAAAAGTATATATATATATATATATATATATATATATATATATATATATATATATATATATATATATACACAGTGCCTTGCAAAAGTATTCAGACCCCTGACCAATTCTCTCATATTACTATATATATGAAATTGTAACAGGACACAGTATAAAATTCACTTTATCTAAATAGTTTACAATGTTTCTTTAATTCATTAAATGAGTCCTTGTGTGCAAATCCATAATGCTGGAACTGCCCATTTCTAGTCTCTGTGTGCTGCTGATCAAGCTTGAACCACATGTTTTATTGTATTTGTAATTTCTAAATTATTGTCCCTAATAAATTTTGGTGACAGTCTCAATGGGTATTAGTTTATGACGGCACACAAACCCGAAATGGAATTAATTCCACTGCTTTCCAAAGACTGCACTGTAGTGCATAAACTGTTGCCCTACACAATGAGAAATTTGGCGAAACCCTGAAATCAGAGGTAAATTTAATTTTGCACGCAGAATATATGATTAAAGGACTGACCAAAGTGACAGAAGTCAACTTATTATTTACCATTGTTTTGTAAACATTGAAGCAGGTTCGTTCTGATTTTTTTTTAAACTAACAAATATCTGGATGCTGTAATGCAGAAAATCTGAGTACAGCCATATTCAGTTATTTGGAAAATTAACAAAATAACGATCCGGTAAATTGTGTGGTTTAAATAGACAGTGTGTCAGTAATGCTACCACAACATTATGAGGTATGTTTACTTTATATTATAATTAAATGTACGTAATTCAATGTACGTAATACTAATGGAAATTTGAAGTGATTTTTAAAACCCCAAAAGTAATAACTAAAGCTAAGGTTTACAATTTTAGAAAAGCAAAATATGAAGGTATGAAACAGAGACAAACAAAAGCAGATTGGAGTAAAATAGAGAAAACATCCACAGAAAAAGGTTGGCTGTTTTTAAAAAATGAAGTTCTAGAGGTGCAAAACAATTACATCCCAAAAGTAAACAAATCTAAATCTAAAACAAAATGGCCAAAATGGATTAATAGATCAATTTTAAAAAATATTCAGCGAAAAAAGCTTTACAGAGCGTTTAAAAGGGACCAAAAACAAAGTACACAGAAAGAGTACCTGGAACTGCAAACACAAGTCAATAAGGAAGTTAGAAAGGCCAAGAGAGAGATAGAAATCAATATTGCTAAGGGGGCTAAAACCAATTCCAAAATGTTTTTCCAATATTAGAACAGCAAGAGAACATTCAAAGAGGAGGTTAATTGTCTAAGAGACACAAATGGCAAAATCACAGACAAAGAAAAAAAAATAGCAAATATATTAAATGACTACTTTTCACAGGATTTTACAAAGGAGGATACGGACAACATGCCCCACATGTCGACCTGTTCCTATCCAGTTTTAAACAACTTTAGCATAACAGAGGCAGAAGTGTTAAAGGGACTAGGAGCTCTTAAAATAAACAAATCCCCTGGGCCGGATGAGATCCTCCCAATAGTACTCAAAGAAATGAAAGAAGTTATTTACAAACCGCTAACCAAGATCATGCAACAGTCTCTTGACACAGGGGTTGTACCGACAGACTGGAAAATTGCAAACGTAATACCGATCCACAAAAAGGGAGACAAAACCGAACCAGGTAAATACAGACCAATAATCCTGACTTCTATTATATGTAAACTTATGGAAACTATAATAAGATCCAAAATGGAAAATTACCTATATGGTAACAATATTCTGGGAGATAGTCAGCATGGTTTTAGGAACAGGAGATCGTGTCTAACTAACCTGCTTGATTTTTTTTAGGATGCAACGTCGACAATGGATAATTGAAAAGCATATGACATGGTTTATTTAGATGTCCAGAAAGCTTCTGACAAAGTCCTGCATAAAAGATTAATTTTCAAACTGAACGCAGTTGGGATTCAAGGAAATGCATGCACATGGATTAGGGAGTGGTTAACATGTAGAAAACAGAAAGTACTGATTAGAGGAGAAACCTCAAAATGGAGCGAGGTAACCAGTGGTGTAACACAGGGATCAGTATTAGGTCCTCTGCTATTCCTAATCTACATTAATAATTTAGATTCTGGTATAGTAAGCAAACTTGTTGAATTTGCAGACGACACAAAAATAGGAGGAGTGGCAAACACTGTTGCAGCAGCAAAGGTCATTCAAAATGATCTAGACAGCATTCAGAACTGGGCAGACACATGGCAAATTACATTTAATAGAGAAAAGTGTAAAACATTACATGCAGGGAATAAAAATGTGCATTATAAATATCATATGGGAGATACTGAAATTGAAGAAGGGAACTATGAAAAAGACCTAAGAGTTTATGTTGACTTAGAAATGGCTTCATCTAGACAATGTGGGGAAGCTATAAAAAAGGCCAACAAGATGCTTGAATATATTGTGAGAAGTGTTGAATTTAAATCAAGGGAAGTAATGTTAAAACTTTACAATGCATTAGTAAGACCTCTCCTAGAATATTGTGTTCAGTTCTGGTCACCTTGTTACAAAAAGGATATTGCTGCTCTAGAAAGAGTGCAAAGAAGAGCAACCAGAATTATCCCGGGTTTAAAAGGCATGTCGTATGCAGACAGGCTAAAAGAATTGAATCTATTCAGTCTTGAACAAAGAAGACTACGCGGTGATTTGATTCAAACATTCAAAATCCTAAAAGGTACAGACAATGTCGACCCAGGACACTTTTTTGACCTGAAAAAAGAAACAAGGACCAGGGGTCACAAATGGAGATTAGATAAAGGGGCATTCAGAACAGAAAATAGGAGGTACTTTTTCACACAGAGAATTGAGAGGGTCTGGAACCAACTCCCAGGTAATGTTGTTGAAGCTGACACCCTGGAATCCTTCAAGAACCTGCTTGATGAGATTCTGGGATCAATAAGCTACTAACAACCAAACGAGCAAGATGGGGTGAATGGCCTCCTCTCGTTTGTAAACTTACTTATGTTCTTATAAAGTTGCATTATTTTCACAAATAGAAAAAACTGTCTTATTCAGATATTTACACATATTTCTGAAACTAATGGATGCAATATAATTACAGTGCCAAGGCAAGCAAACACACTACCTTACAATGATGTATTTTACAACATGTAACTAAAAATGGGCAAACAAAGCAAAACAGTGTAGATTTTAATACTGCACAGGGTGCCTTCAAATACAGCACCCGTGATGCAATTTTACTTTTCCTCTTTTCTTCAAAAATAGAATTTCGTTTTTACATTGCATCATACGCATAAATAAAACAAATGGACAAACACACAAATAAATATATAAAAACAGGGTTTTTTTTGCAGAAAAGTAGTATGCTTGGAACTGGGTTACTCTGATGTAATGGCTGCACGGTGTACCACTGACAACACTTTGGGCATTTGTATTGGTGATTTGCTCCGGGTCAGTGTGTCGGGATCTGAACCGGGAACCACCTGGTATGAAGCCCTTTTCTTTTCTTTAACCACTGGACGACAAAACCTCCTGTTACCCAAGCATAATCGAATACCAAGCTAATTCACCTTTTTAACTCTAAACTCTCGCTCGCTCTTAGCCAGTACCTCACCATTCTTATACATCTATTAGTGATGCATGGACCAAGAAGAAGCGCATGGGAACCCAGGAGCAAGCTGATGTTCTCTAACCCCTATATTCTCATCATTCAGTCTACAACAACATCCAGTGTACCACAAACTTACCAACACAACCTGGAATGGTTGTCAATGCAAAGCACATTCAGCAGTTTACAGAAGTCATGACATTTTGGAGAAATTAGTACAGAGTTCTCAGCATACTGCATGGATGATTAAACCGATTATTAAAAAGTAAAAATACAGAATCTTACACGTGGTTTCAAACAGCACCAGATAAAAGGTTCCACATCTAAGACATAGAACCTTTTTTGCTCAATTTTGTTTTCCTGCGAGTACAACACATAGTTAAAATTTGCTTCTAGTGCTTAATCAGTAAAAACAAGATCTGGTCAATAACATGATATTCTCTGTCATCACTGAATCAGTAGGCAAATGTAGTGTTCCGATCCAGTCCAGTATTAAAGTAGTGATCAGTGCCTCTTTGCAGATGTTTCTATCAAGGCTGAAAAGTCAACG